>JAPVLO010000326.1:3857500-3862520 GCA_027257055.1 Cephalopachus bancanus
AGCCTCAACCTGCTGGGCTCCGGCGATCCTTCCGCCTCAGCCTTCCAAGTAGCTGGAACTACAGGCGCGCGCTACCACACCCGGCTCATTTTGATTTATTGTAGAGATGAGGTCTCGCCAAGTTGAGCAGGCGGGTCTCGAACCTGCGGGCTCAGGCAATCCACTCACCTCAGCCTTCCAAAGGCGCGGGATTGCAGGCTAAGCCACCGAGCCCGGCTTTTTTTTTTTTTTTTTTTTTTTTTTATTGTAGAGATGAGGTCTCGCCAAGTTGCCTGGGCTGATCTCGAACCGGCAGGCTCAGGCAATCCACTCACCTCGGCTTCCCAAAGTGC
The DNA here is from genome assembly GCA_027257055.1 of Cephalopachus bancanus. Lineage (NCBI taxonomy): Eukaryota > Metazoa > Chordata > Mammalia > Primates > Tarsiidae > Cephalopachus > Cephalopachus bancanus. The sequence goes on from JAPVLO010000326.1 coordinate 3,857,833, forward strand.
TGGGATTACAGGCTGAGCCTCCAAGCCTGGCCTGTTTCTTTAACTTTGTCTAATTTGCTCAGCAAAAGCTGTTATATTGATTGCTGGTGAAGTTGAAATTGAATCACTTTTCCATGTTACCCATTCATCATATTGCCTTCTTTGTAATCTGTCTTTTTGTGCCTTTTGCCCATCAACACTGTTGGAGACAGTGTTTTATCTTACATTAATAACTTTTTATGTAACACTATATTAACTTTTGTCAAATTTGCTACTACCTTTTTTTGCTAGTTTTTTTTAATGTGGTTTAGTTTTTTTAAAATGCCTATATGTATATAATTAAAGAGTCTGATAAATAATTCTATTATATCAACTTATATGGCTGGTCATACATAGAATAGAGCAATATGATTGTAAAATCATTAGTATACCATTAACTTTACAAATGCATATGCTAATCTGAAATTGGCTAAATTTTATTATTCTCTTGATAGTTTTAACTCATCCAATTCCCAGAATGGCATTGATTGAGCTATTAAATGTTGACCTCCATGATATTTGTAAAGTGTAAGCAATCTTTAATATCCTATGGAGATCTTTCATTTATGTTTTTTTTCCTGTATTTATTTTATGTTCTCTTAAGAAAGCAATTAGCAGTTCAAGTTAAATGACCATTAGAGCCTTTCAAATTACATTTTATTACATTGTCTAATGTTAGGAAAATTAGCACTCAGTTGCTATTTCTTTATGAAATTTTTTCTAATTTGAGGAATGGCCATTTCTACAATTGTAAAATAAATTTGACCTTTATAACAATTCAAGACATAGGTTGAATGAATCAATGATTCTACTCTGAAGAGTTAAGTAAATATAGGTAGTCATTTACTTACCATTCTTACACCTTCTCTGCTATGAAGAAAGTCCTAGGGATTAATAGAAATCTCCCTTGAAGACTTATAGAATTAATATAACTCTGGATGGGCCAAAACAACTATCAATCTAACAAGAAATATTTATTTAACATTTGCTTTATTTCAGGCCTGAGCCAGATGCTAAAAAACATAAGCGAGTAAATAGAGGTCCTTTTATTTATTTTTATTTTTATTTTTGAGTTGGAGTCTCACTCTGTCACCCAGGCTGGAGTGCAGTGACTTGCTCACGGCCACCACAACCTCGATTTCCTGGGCTCAGGTGATCCTTCCACTTCAGCCTGCCAAGTAGCTGGAACTACAGGGGCATGCCACCACGCCCGGCTAGTTTGTGTGATTTATTATAGAGATGAGGGCTCACCAAGTTCCCCAGGCTGGTTTCGAACCCGTGGGCTCAGGCCTAACCTTTTACCTCGGCCTCCGAAAGTGCTGGGATTGTAGATGTGAGCCACCGTGCCTGGCCAGTGGTCCTTTTAGATAGAGGAGAATGGGGAAGAGAATAGTGAGAAATTAAGTTGTAGCTTGCTGAGCCAGGTAGTAAATGATCTTTTATGATCTGCTAAAGAATATGAATTTTGTTTCACAGCAATTGACAGCCTTAAAATATTTTTTTCTTTTATTTTAGCCATCACATAAATCAGCAGACATCTTTTTTTTTTTTTTTTTTTTTTTTTAGTTGGAATCTCACTCTGTCTCCCAGGCTGGAGTGAAGTGGCATGCTGCTGCCACCGCAGCCTCAATCTGCTGAGTTTAGGCAATCCTTCTGTTTCAGCCTTCCAAGTAGCTGGAACTATAGGCATGTGCCACCATGCCTGGCTAATCTTTTGATTTATTGTAGAGATGAGGTCTCTCCAAGTTGCCCAGGATGGTCTTGAACCCATGGGCTCAGGCAATCCCCTCACCTTGGCCTCCCAAAGCACTGGGATTACAGGCTTGAGCCGCTGCGCCCGGCAGCAGTAGACATCTTTAAAATAGACAGACTTGTTTGGAATCATCTTTGTCATATTTGCAACACCATGAATCTAGTTAAATTATAAAATATCATTGACTGGGGCTGGGGAGGCTCACATCTATAATCCTAGCACTTTGGGAGGCCAAGGTGAAAAGATGGCTTGAGGCCAGTTGTTCGAGACTAGTATGTGCAACATAGCAAGACCCTGCCCCAACAAAAAGTAAAACAATTAGCTGGACATAGTGGCACCTAGCTGTAGTTCTAGCTACTAGAGAGGATGAGGTGGGAGGATCACTTGAGCTAAGAAATTTGAGGCTACGGTCAGGCTGGGTGGCTCAGCCTGTAATCAGCCTGTAATCCCAGCACTTTGGGAGGCCGAGGTGAGTGGAGTGCCTGAGCCCGTGGGTTCGAGACCCGCCTGGGCAACTTGGCGAGACCTCATCTCTACAATAAATAAAAAATTAGCCAGGCATGGTAGCGTGTGCCTGTAGTTCCAGCTATTCAGAAGGCTGAGGCGGAAGGATCGCCGGAGCCCAGCAGGTCGAGGTTGCAGTGGCCGGGAGCGGCCACTGCACTCCAGTCTGGATGACAGAGTGAGACTTCAACTCAAAAAAAAAAAAAGAAAGAAATTTGAGGCTGCAATGAGCCATGATTGCACCACTACACTCTAGCCTGGGTAACAGAGCGATATCCTATCTCTAAAAAAATAAATAAAATAATAATAAAATATCATCATTTCTTCTTGGATTAAAAAAAATGCATATTAGAAAGATAATTGAAGACCGGGTACAGTGGCTCACTCCTGTAATTCCAGCATTTTAGGAGGCTGAGGTGGGAGGTTAGGTTGAGCCCAGGAGTTTGAGACCAACCTAGGTAAGCAAAATAGCAAGACCTAGTCTCTACAAAAAAAAAAAAAAAATTAGCCAGATGCCTGTAGTCCCAGCTACTCCAGAAGCTGAGGCAAGAGGATCACTTCAGCCCAAGAGTTTGAGGCTGCAATAAGCTGTGACTGTGCTACCTGGGCAACAGAGTGAGACCCCAACTCAGAACAGAAAGCTAATTCAAAAAAAGATAATTCAAAAGGAAGTGTAGAATGCAGCCTGAATAAAGGAGATATGGTTTGAGAGACTGACTACAAGAGCCCAGGCAAGATATGAAGGTCTGATGTTACAAGACATCATGCTACACACTGCAGGGAATACGCAGCTGAACAAGACATGGACCTTGTGTCAAGCATGGATGAATTAAAATGCCAACTCCATTCGTGTTTACCCTAACATAGTGCTCCTAGAGACAGTGATGTGAAAGATACAAATAAGAGAAGATAGACTTTTTAAAAAATCCTGTTGAAGATAAAGATTATGGAAAGCAATAATTTTTCCTTGATGTTTTCAATTTGACTATGCTGTTTCCCATACCCTTATATAATCAATTTATACACCCTGCTGTTTGTGTTGTGCCAACCATACAGAGTAAGGCAGTAGGAACAATGCAGTAAGCAGTTGCCTGGACTTGTTAGCAGATGTGGTTTCAGTAACTAACTGCTTGCTGACTCAGAGACAGAGGAAAACAGAAATCTCCTCTCCCTGTTCTGTGGCCAGCCAAGTGATTACAAGACTGTCAAAGTCCATGGTGATGGGGACCTCAGTGGCTCATTTGCTGTGTCACTCATTAGTCTGGACTGAAGATTCATTTTAAAGAAGTAAATGAGTCACGTAAATCATTTCTAGAGCTTAGAATGTGGTCCAAAAGGACCAGACCTCCTTCCTCCTTCCCCGGCCTGAGGCTCCATTATTCACCTGGTCTCCTGTGTGGCTCCAGACAGTGAACTGAAAGCCAAGTCACATGCAGCACCCTCCTCCACCCCTGTTAAAGAACACAGTCTCCAGCACAGAGCTAGTCCGGTAGAAAAAGGATGGGATTTGGAGTCAGATAGGATTGAATACTGCCTTTGTCAGCCTGGATGACCTCCTGCAAGTTAGTTAGCCTCTTGCAACCTCAGGTTTCTCATCTCTAAAATAGCTGTTATGGAATGTCCACACATATGTATTCAAAATAATACATGTACAACATGCAGTACCCTCACACTTTGCTGGTAGAATGCAAAATGGTGCAGCCACTTTGAAAAACAGCTTAGCAGTCTCTTAAAAAGTTATATATAGGGCAACCTCTTCGGATCCCCTCTCACTATGGGAGCTTTTCTGTCCTCTCAATAAATCCTGCTTTCTAAAAAAAAAAAAAAAATTAAATATAAATTTACCATATAACCAGCAATTCTATACTAGGCGTCTACCTAAGAGGAATGAAAACATACATCTAAGCCGGGCTTGGTGGCTCAGCCTATAATCCCAGCACTTTGGGAGGCTGAGGTGAGTGGATTGCCTGAGCCCGCGGGTTCGAGACCCGCCTGGGCAACTTGGCGAGACCTCATCTTTACAGTAAATCAAAAAATTAGCTGGACATGTAGCACGTGCTTGTAGTTCCAGCTACTCAGAAGGCTGAGGCGGAAGGATTGCCAGAGCCCAGCAGGTTGAGGCTACGGCCACTGCACTCCAGCCTGGGTGACAGAGTGAGACTGCAACTCAAAAAAAAAAAAAGAAAGAAAACACATCTACACAAAGACTTGTGTGTGAATGTTCATAGCTACATTAATCATAACCAAAGTGCAAAAACATTATGCTAAGTGAAAGAAGCCAAACAAAAAGGATCACATGTTGTTTGAGTCTATTGACATGAAAAAAGGCAAATCTTTAGAGACTTAAAGTAGATTAGGGTTGCCTGGGACTTGGGGACAAGGCAGGAAGAGTGACTGCAAATGGGCATAAGAG